>JARHVA010004166.1:1662500-1678809 GCA_037957365.1 Torreya grandis
TAACCATTCAAAAATTTGAATTGGAATTTTGGTAGGAAAGTGCCAAATTCAAATCCTAAATAACCTAACCTATTATAAACAATTGGAATTGATTTAAAAGTGAATGATAGGATCTATAAGACCACTCAAATAACCAAATAAAATTAAAAATTGAGAAAATAAAACCAAAATTACAAACTAGGAGCGATGCTCCTACATCATACTCCCAAGGGGCAGAAAATGGACTCATGAACTACTGTTCATGAGGTTTGCAATAGTATTTCCATGGTGCTTGATCTAGTATTCTATAATCCAAGTGGAATATTAATGAGGATGGTGTTTTCACTTAACTAGATACTTGAAATACTCTCTATTTCTTATTTTCTTGACAATATTCTTGTCCAATATTATCTCCAGCTCCTCCTTCTTGGCTATTGGCAATTTACTTTCCCATTATTTGGTTATTGTAATCGATCCTCTTATTTTTTTCTCATTTTCATCACCTTTATTGAATGGATATAGGTATTCATCATTGAAAATGGGAGAGATGCCCACTCCACTAGGAAACTCTATCTCATAAGCATTGATAGATAACTTCTTGAGAACTTTGCAAGGACCTATCTTATTCATCTTTAGATTGTTATACTCACCTTTTGGAAACCTCTTCTTTCTTAGGTGATTTAAAACCATGTCACCAATGTCAAAAATAATCTCACTTCTCTTCAAGTCTACTTATTTCTTGTACTTATCCATACTTGTGTCGAGTTTATTTTTCACCTATTCGTAGTTATTAAAAAGCTAAAAAAACTCCTACCCTTTAACACTCCTTTTCTACATTTTTGAAATACATTACCTAAAATGGAATAAATAAAATGTTCCTATTGGAAGAGTCATTATATAAAAACTATGCTTGTGGTAGTAACAAATCCCATTGCTTGAAATTATCTCTTAATAGGCCCTTGTTAGCTAGGGAATGTTAACACTAACTACTCACATATATGAATGTGCCATGTGGATAGGGATCATGGTTTTTATTGATAATTTTGACCTCATAGACAAAATTATTATCCCTATAATTCAAAAATTTGCATACCATGCCAGTTTATCTTGTGGGTAAGTAGTTTAGTCTTGAACATTCCTTAAATTGATCATTATAAACCATGATTAGTAGGTTTTAATGTTGATCAAGTGAATTAAGGTCTTGTCCTTCATCTGTCTTGTGCTTATCTAGTCATTTCTTGGCCTTTCTAAGCCATTTTTTAGTGGTGAGAAGAAACTAGAGTGTTTTTATGAGTGTAATAGAATGTTTCAAGGTCATTACATTCCTAACATATGAATAATCAGGTTGATCAGATTGTAGACTAACTTCATGACTCATTTCCATGCAATTCTAATCATTTTGTGCCATCTAGGGAATGTATTGTAAGGTTTTTATGGTATATAATTAGGAAAAAGACCAATTAAATCTTGATTCAACTTATCAGACATTTGAAAGACTCAAGAATTTAAATCATATCTCCTTAGTGAACTTGGCCTTTTCAATGCAAAAATAGGCTTTTATGAGGCATTCATTATGGATTTCAGAGGATTTTTGTGAGAAAAGAATCTCAAAGGATTCATCAGGTCCCCATAGTTATATCAATGTTTTAGAGGAATTTTTGGGTAAAAAAAGGCAAAAATCCACTTTGCTCCTATGTTGATCTTCTTAGTAGCTCTAGAAGGATAATTTTCAAATGCTCGATATGAAAATAGGAGAGAGAGTTAGGATATGAAACTTTTGAAATTTTTATGGGTATGATTAATACTGAAATTAGTGTCATTGGTTCATGTATTTATGGCCTAATATTTATGAATAATTAGTGAGAGTGACAATAGGTCACTATAGCCTATGCATCGGAGAGGGGTATGTTCCTGGACCTGTTTCTTAAGCTCAAAAAATGATGGAGAGGAATGGTTTTGAGGAATTATTTTAGGGGTCATGAGTATATTTTTTATATTAGTTTCATATTATAACTACCTAGAAGAAGTTATTTATATCATAAAACCATATTTCCTTCACTTTCTTTGATGACAATCTTTTGGACTAGTTTTGAAGTGAAATATGAGTTATCAACAGATGTTTTCATATTCATAGGTTATCAATGGAATATATAATTCATGAAACACATTTTTCATCCAAGTAAGGTTTAATAAGTCTCCATTATGAGTATATCTCTTTTGAGAGAGTTTAAGCTGAGTTGATCTTTTCAACAAGGTACTAATGCATTTATTGAAATTGTTTTCAATTTTCATGAATTCAGGGTGATGAAAATATGCCACTAATAGTATTACCTCAACACGATAGTATAATTCATCCATGAGAGAGAGAGAGCGAGTTGGTTTCCATGCCCATGATTTAGATCAAGTTGTTTTAGAGTTTTGAGACATAGACTGCAGGGTATTTACATTTTGAAAAAGATTAATATGACATGTAACATCTAGAATATATGATAATACATTTGGCTTGAGTGGTCCAAGGCCATTATTGATATCCTACACTCCAATGCATTTCATTACAACTAATGGCCTTGATGTTGAAAAAGAGGGTTGCTAGTTTTATTTTATGTAAAGCTCTAAAATAGAGTTGGAGGCATCTTAGAATGGGTTTGATGACATTTGAAGAGTTTCTCTTTAGTTTTGAAGTGTCAAAATTTTTTTGGTATAATGTTGTACTCATATACCTCTCAAAGAAACCTATATACATCATGCAATTGTTCATGTCTTAACTTCACTTCTAGGTTTGAAACATTAAGGCATACCTATAGGTGCCTTCAAAGGATAACCACATTGGAAGAGAGAATTGTGACTAGTTTGAACTCACTTAAGTTGGAGAGGATCCTTTTAGATAAGTTTATAAGTCTGATATGAACCATAGGATCATTCAATATGCATATATCCATATTTCCTTCTCACTACCCTATGTCACACTATTTTATTATTTTTAGGAAGCTATGGTCTAGTTCCTAAAAAATAAAGAGGTCTAGTATATGGGGAAAATTAAAATCAAATGTAGTGAAATATAGGTTTACATCAATTTGATCAAATTAGTTTGCATAAAGGAGAAAGGTACTTATCTAGGAAAATAAGATGATTCAGAGTCTATAAACTTATATATGGGGCTGGGTGACTATCTAGAACCTAGATCTATATTTCATTTTATGAAAGGATAGGAGAAATAGAAATAGGACACCCTAGTGTCTAGCACTATAGTCTTACCTTGACACTATTGTCCTAAAGATCTAATATTTTTGGGTTTTGTTCACCAAGTTTGTATGACCTTATTTGTGAAATATTAAGTCTTGAAAGTGTGTGAAGCTCGTTGTAGGTCCATTTTATCCTTAAATGCCTATATCCATCTACACACATACAAAAAATGAATACATCAAAATAAAAAGGGGGAAAAACTATGTTAGGGAAAGAATGATTGCATAATGAAGAACCCCTACTATTCTGATTATTGCCCATATTAACCCTCTAGCTATGTCTTAGATCTAATGTAGTTCTCCCTTAGGGAATGTGCATAATCAACATGTAGGATAGATGGAAAAATGAATTTTTCCTAGGCCCCTCCTTGATCAAACATGCAAGTCTATGTGTGCTGCAGAATGTTGAGCTATACTATTGACTAATTTTTATTATGTCAAATGTGCCAAAGTAGTAAGTGCTAAATATAAAATACCTTATTAAGTCATATATATATAAGAGACTCTTTGTTTTGAATTTTGGATATTTATTCACATTTAATTGACATTGTAAAACTTAGGAATGAAGTAAATAAAAGGGGTAAGACTAATCTTGTGTGAAAAATTGATCGTTAGAATCAAATTTGCACTTGGATAATAGCACCAAAAATTGGACACCCTAGGTTTTAGCACTGTAGTCCTATTTGGGTGCTATTGTCTATAGGGTCTAGGATCTAGGGGGATGGAATAAGCATGGAAATATTAAACTAGGTCAATAAGGTTTAATTTTGGAAGGTTAATAATGATTGGGAAAAGTCAAAAAGGTGTCTAGGGTATGAAACAAGACCAAGGTAAATTAAAAAAAACATGGATAGATGTGAATAAGAATCATATTCTTCAGTCATAGTCTCATATGAAAGGACTGTGAAAAGACATGATATGTGTGGTTGCTTGATCAATTTAGGGCGTATACATACGCCTTCATGTGCATCCATAGGTCTCCATAAAGGTCTATAGGGTTGTAATATTAGTGTTAAAATTGGTATGATAGATCCATAATGTTGGAAACATGGAAAACATCACAACATCATGGTGGAAACCTAAGATTGGTCCTAATTTACCATGCACATTATATCTAATATGTTATCCATAACCTTAGACATACACATACACCTATATATATCCTATTATGGAGATAGACAATTGATATGAGGTATATAGACATTTTTTGGAGCTTTATTAAGGCCTTGGGGAGTTAGAGATACCGTAAAAATCAATATTGAGGTCTTTTAATAAAAGGAAAACCTGAGAATTGTATGCATTTGTTGAAAAAAGGATTCAAGGATAAGTTACCTTAATCCCTTCAAACAAAGACCCTATATTATTTTTGGGTATTTTCATAAAAGATTTCAAGAGGGTCTAGAATAATCTAAATGGTTCCATGTTATAACCCTCATATAGGGGTATCTCCTTTTTAAAAGAGAGAGGGTGTAGTCAAAAGAGACTAATGTAAAATATCCCTCCATTCCATATAATATTTTACTATAGGTTTTTAATGATTTCTATAGTCATTTGAACTTTCAATATACTTCATAGTCTAAGGTGGTATGACAAGTGTCTATACCTAGAGATTTCAAGGTCATTGAGGTGATATGGAGTAATGTTTTAGATAAAATATCAATAAGATTTTTATCACAAGGTTTATGACCTATATGAGCATATACAATATCTTCTTTTGGCCCAAAATACACACCTATAATGTTTTTGAAGAACTAAATTGTAGAGTAATCTCATAAAGTAATCAAGAAAGAACAAAAGCTTATTAATTTTAAAGGTTTATAAAAACATGATGATTATGAGGTTAGAGGATTAAGAGAGGGTTAACAATCCAACCACCATGACACCTTAAGGTCACTACCATTCTTTTCCTTTATCTGTACAAAAGGTACACATAGTCAGTCAAGTTTCAAAGGTAACTTTCTTGTTTAAGGATCTTCAGGGTTGAAATGAATTATTATTGTTTAAATATAGTGTGGAGATGATTATAATGTTAAAAAAATATATGAAAATATACTTGAGGTATCTCCTTCATCTTTTCTCAATCCAAACATAGCTAAAAACAACATAAGAAGTCACCTCTAGCCAGGCTCATTGAGGGTTGATTGACTAAGGAATTAAGACATGATCTTGTAAGCATAAGATGGATGCACAATTTTTAAATAGGGATTAATTACCTCTAAGGAACCAAGGTTATGAAATTAATAACACTACACTACAATAGACCTATAGATGTTTTTATTTTTGAGCATAACTTGTAGTTAGTTTCGTACTTTAAATCCATGGCATGGTGATGTATGAAAAGAAGCATGATTGGAAAGTATAATTACCTATTAAAATGGAGATTGTCTTAGTGACATAAGTGGAATGTAAGAGTAGGTATGACCCAATACTCACACATATACACCTACAGGGTCTCACATTAAGCCAAACACCCACCTACATCTACCTTAGCACTTTGAAGAAGTTGCCTTATGGAATGGAAGATGGTTCTTAGGGTTTAAGGAAATAATTTATTTTAAAATGAGGAATGATGGTTTCCAAATATTAGGGAGCCTCAAATGATCTGAGATACACCTATCTTAGGTATGAATGTAACCTATAAGCCCCTTAATTCTCAAAAGCACACTTATAGGCTTAAAGAAGGGTGACATGTTAGAACATAATAGTAGGTGCATTGGTCTAAGTATTAAGCATGGTATGAATATGTTTCACTAATAAAATAACACCAAATAATTTCAAAATATCACAAACATGAAATTAATAATGCATAAAATCCTATAAATGCCCTTTTTACTCTCAAAATATACAACTATAATTAGATTGTGATGTGATAGTGCCTCAAGTTGACTGTATTGAAGAATGGCCTAGCATAAAATGATGAAAATAGGTATAAATTAATATGAGAGGAGATTAGAGGAACTAAAGAGGTATTATATAAACTAATAAATTTATAATAATGTTTAATACACCTATGTGCATCTCTCTTTTAGAGTGAAGCACAAGACACCATTGACTGTAACTGAGCATATCAAGATGAAGTGTCTCCAATGAAGGGTTTGGAAAGGTTGTAGAGTGTTTATATATATTATATCACCTTGAAAATGATAATATACATATAAATATACTAACATAACAAGGAAATGGGGTAGGAGTTAGTCCTAGATAACAACATATAGTTAACATCCAAAAAACATAAACACAGTCATGATTGAAAGTCTATTTGAGAGTTTGTGATGATTGAAGGTACTAGGAGTGTGATAAAGCTCCCAAATTTGTTAAATATGGTATTTTTTACCTAAAATAACCCCTAATAACTTCAAAATTATAATAAAAATAGGGAATATAATCTCTATTTTGTCTTAGAGGTAGAGCAATTTTAGGCAAACTAGACTACAGGCTATAGTGAGAAGATGATAAAAAAAGTGTTGATAGGTATTTTAAACACTATGTGACACCTTCAGATTGTTTATTAAGGTTAATTTAAATTTAAAAAACTTGAATGAAACTTGGGAATATTGAGAAACCACTCAAAAATGGTGGTGATTGAACATTTGTAGTTAAAGACCACTAGGTCTAATTTAGGTCTAATTCCTAATAGGGGGTCTTTTCCATTTATAAAAATAAATAAGAACTAAAAATAATTTGGATATGTTCATAAAATAAAATATTAGGTGTGTTAGAGGTTTTTATTTGTAGAGATCTTCATGAAGAAGCCATTTTTTGGCCCAAACTCAAAACAGGTTATGTATAATGTGAAGAAAAGCTCGATAGGCAAATTTTGGATGCTCACACCAGCATGGATGCTTAGAATGGGAGATAAAGGATATTATAGAAGTTATAGGGTGTCTTGAAGTTAAATTTTTAGGAATTTTTTCATAGGTTGGATGTTAAAACTTTATGAATCATCCTTAAGGGTTTAAACTCCTTAAACCCTTCTAAAACCCTAGTTTGAACCAATTTGAAAAGATTGAGTTAGAAACCAACCCTAATAAACTGAAATGATCATGAGACATACAAAAAAATTTAGTATAATCTCATACAGTAATCCACATGTAATGTTTTTGTACCTTTATTTGTATAGAATAGTACAAAAACAATACTTTTCCATGTTTTAAAGCTAAAATGGGGGTTCTAAAGAGTATAAAAAGATGACAATCACTAGGGGATATATATTGAGACTTGTGTTACCTGATAAAACTAAAAAATAAATATTATATCACTCAGAGATTACCAAACCAATCAATCCTTTTGGGCCAATCATAAAATCCTTAAAAAGGACAAGCTTTTCAATGGCCATTTTAAGGTTATTGTACCTCCATAATATTCTAGAATACCAAAATTGACATGGAACTTGATGGAATCATGATAAAATTGAATAAAATGGTTTTGGTGATTTTAAAATGTGTGATGGGTCTCAGTATCAAGTTTTCCACCTTCTAGGCCTAGGAGGGCTAATTATGCCTAATTTGGCTTAAAGAATGTGCTAAAAAGGATATCTACACTGTGAGTTTGGCCAATTTTTTTTTTGAGGAGAGGTAGGAGGATAGAGGGTGCCTAAAAACATTCTCATATTCCAATTTTAATCTCCAAATTCTCCTATACAAGGATATTTTCTTAAAAAAAGGATACAAGGAATTCATAAGAAATGCATTATTTTGGTGTAGAATCAAGTCTTATTGAGTGATTTCTGTAAAAAATTACCTTTTTACAGGTATTATATGCTATTTATAAGTATTATATGGAGTATATTAGTATATTTTAAGCAAATATAAATAAAAATCAACTTTTGCCTTCTACACCTAGTGGGAAATGAGAGAATTAAGGAGCAAAATGACTAAATCAAGGTGTATGAATCTTCATAATGCCTTAAAAAGATAATACATGATATGATACACCACATTTTGACTTGGAATAAGTAATTTAAAGGATTTAATTTAAGTTGAGAAAGTTGTAAAGGGTCTCTAAGTTGGAAAAGGTCTCTCTTTCCTTCCTACACCCAATTTGAAGAAAAAGTCAAATAGAAGGTTAAAGAAGTCTCCAAAAAACTTGTGCCAAGTGTTCAAGAATAATTAATGAGAATTATTAAGGTTAAAATAAATAATATAATGGACTTGAATGCCTACATCCATGGAAGGAGACTCATTCATTAAGAAGACATGAAAGCTAAAATCTAGGGGTTAAAGCAAGAATCTAGGCACTCTCCAAGTGGTCTAGGCTTGACTAGACATTATGAAAAAATTTCAGAGCTCCAAAAACATTTTAAACTTTCTCTTCCATTCCAACCTATGGAGGACCAAGGTTTGAGAGGTTGAATAAATCTACGTTTCACTAAAGGAGGAGTTTAAAGCAAGTTAAAAGTCCCCTATTTTGGGGTTGATTTATATCCAAGCATTTATTGTGCTATATGAATTCATTTTACAGAATGTAATAATCACTCTTTTCTTTTGGTTATGCCTAGATTCTACCAAAATTTTGTATTCACTTTTTGAGAGAAATAAGAAGCTTTGTTCCTCTATTTTTAGGCTTTTTAAGTGATGTGTATGTGTTTGCCATTGATATAGCTTAGAGAAATACCTATTTTCCTATGATATTGTCTGATTTTATACCTTAATGAGATATTTTTGATGTTCTACATGTCATTTTAACTTTCTAAACTAGTTTAGGTTCAAGCATTGGATGTGAGTCTAGTCCTTCCTTGTATGAATTGAGTTTATCAAGTCATTGTAAAACACTTTTGTAGAAACCATCCCTAAGTGTAGATAATGTGTGAAAGTTTTTTTCACTTTCATAAGAGTGTTATTTAAATCATAATTCTTCATAAAAAATTGGTGCATCACCTTTCATTTTTAGTTTATCTTTCAATTCCATTGCAAATAGTAACTTTTACACCATTTTCATTGCTAGAATCAATAGATAGTAGCTTAGGAGTAAGTTTTAATGAGAGCACCTAGGGAACCATCATTATCTATATATTATCTCCCTTATAAAGTCACCCACACTTTTGAGATATTTCTTGTTCCAAAAGGAGTGAGGACTAACACACTCTCTCTTAAAATCACTCTCCTGATCAATAACAATTTTTTGGCACTCTCAATGGGATATATTCTCCTTGGCATAGCTAAAGTTTGGAGCTAATGAGAATTACTTGTAGTAGTAGAGGATATTCATTATCATTATAAGCTAAATATTTTTTTCTAGTTGTAGAGTTCATAACAATATTTAGGCAACACTTTCATACCAAAGGTTACCATAATGTCATCTAGTAAAGGTATTCCTCTTAAGTTCATTGAGTTGACTTATAATTCATACAAAATATCAAGGTTTAATAGGAAAAACCCATATCCTAAAAATTAATATTTATCTCTTGGTCTTCTTATTGTCCTAAGTAGTGCAATCCCCACTATCTAGATGGTCATCAGAAACCAAGTGTTTATTCTATTCAATATAGGTAGTCTATTGAATTTAGTCTAGTTTGATGACATACCTATATTACCTCTAAAGAGTATCCCTAATTCTCAAGAGAATATCAAACAAATCCTATTGAGCACATCAAGGATGCTGCTAACCTCTATTCAGTCCACATAGTTGTTTAAGAGAATGTGGCTATTAGACTACTTGTTGCTTCCTTCAAAGGAAAATCACTATAGTGGTATAGAAACCTTCCACTAAAATTTATTACTTCCTAGAATGAATTAGGATCAGCCTTAGTCAAATAATTTAAATACAAATATGATCATATATCCTTAATTGAACAACTGAATACCATAAAAGGAGCTCCTCATTAAGTTAAGATTGACTTCAACCTTAGATTTAAAAAGACATGGAATATGATACCTATGTTGATTAGGCCATCCCTAAAATATGCATTCTTTTAATATTTAAGAGACTTTAATTTTTACATTAGTGTGATGATACAGTGAATGGGTGGTAATACTTTACTAGATGCTTATGAGGTTGAAATAACAATTGAGAACAATTTGATATAAGCTGGTAAGATTTCTCTACATCATCCAATTCCTATTTTACTATAATTGTAATCCATACCAGCCTCTCAAGATCCTCAAGTTCCATTATTAGCTCCTATTCTACTTCCTCAAGCCCAAGTTATAGCCCCTTCTAGTCAAGCTAATGAGCTTGGAGAATTGAAATTTTTTTTACAATGTTATGAAAATAAAATAGTATAATTGAAGAGGAATAAATATCAAGAAAATATGTGTTATCAACAACCAATTCAACCTATCTATGAGCCTTTTAGAGATCAAAGGCCTCCTTATCAATGATTTAGAGAGAGTAAGCCATCCTACCAATCTCAAAGATCCATAACTCAAGATAAACCATATACAAATCTTGATCTTAATGTACCTTCCACTTCAAAATCTATTATTCCTACACCTCATCAAAATAATTTTAAGAAAGACTTAGGTTGGTATCCCTCCAATCTTAATGATGTTTAGAACCAAGCCTTGGTGTCACAAAACATGAATATGACACAAATGAGACAATAAGAGTTTTATATTAAAATATTTAAATACCAAGAAAAAATTTTGGTATCAAAAGGAAAGGATTAACAAGTTCAAGTGTAGCCTGATACCATTAATGTAAATTAACAAACAAATGATCATGTGGCTTTCAATCAGGGTGGTGAAACTATCACTACTAGTTGCCAAGTTGTAGCTATTACTAGAGATAAAATAAGATCCATTGATGAGTCTCAATATGTGAATCATTATTTAAGTACTAATATTATTTTAAAAGGTACCAAAGATTAAATTTTTACCCCTATAACTCACAAAAATCAAAATATGGAGGCTTCATCAAGTACCTTTAGTTCAAGAGCATATAATGGTTCAAAAAGTGCAACCAAAGGTTAGTGGGAATAAATTAAATATAGTGGATTAAATTAAGAAGTATAACATCATAATAAGCATTTGGGATTACCTATCTATTTCAATACAAAAATACATACTCATTTAAGAGCTTTCAACAGTCAAGTTGTCTCCAAAATCAATTGAGAAAGAAGTATTTATCTTGACTAATTTAGACTAGCTAATGAAGAAATAGGTATAATAGGTATATAAGATGATAAATATGGATAAAACTAAGGTAAAATTAAATTAAACCCCTCATTTATATCTTTATTTGATAGTAGGTGATACTTTAGTTCATAACTGTATGGTGGATAATGGAGGCAGTAACACTATTATGCCCAAGCAAATTGTAGATAAGCTTGGATTAGTTAATGAACCAAATGAAAAGGGATTATTAAAATTGGATGTATCACCAAAAAATATAGTGTTCATAATTAAATATCTAAAGTTGACACTACATGCTTGTTCAAATGTTACCATTCAATAGGATGTAATGGTGGTGGACTTACCTCCTTACTTTACCATGTGTCTATCAAGAAACTTCATCTCAAAGTTTGGATGATAATTATCAGATGATTGGACATATTTGGTGTTTAAAAATGTTTATGGTACTATGTTAATAGTTCATTCTAAACCCATTGCACATTTCCATTTGTAGCCATATATGCTAAGTGTTGTAAACACTAACTATGTCATCTTGAATGAGGTGTTATAACCTAGTGGAGTGGAAATTGATTCACCTTTAGATGGAGTTATAGATTTTTTCCTTGATGAATGAGACTATACATTACATGAACATGATAATTAAAATATAATTTATGAGGAGGGACTTGGTGTTTATTTCTTTGATGAGAATGATGCACTAATTCCAGCCATGGTGAAGGATGATGAATCTAGTGGAGGTTTATGGAAATTGTACTTTGACAGATTAAAAAAAAGAATGGTAATAGGGATGGAATTATGTTGATTTTTATATAAAATAAAAGGTATTTATATTACATTAATTTTCAATTTGGTTGGTCAAATAATGTTGCAGAGTATGAGGCACTAGTTTACAATTTACAGTGAGTTAAGAAGATGAAAATCAACACCTTGAAAGTTTTTGGTAATAATGAACTTATATTTCACCAAGAGGTATTACTGTATGTGAGAACACATTGTTTATATCTTATAATAATAGGGTGTCAAACTTAATTGAGGATTTTCAATCTTTTAACATTCAAGCAATACCAACAAATGAAATAAGCATGCAAATAGGTTGGATGACATAGGGGCTCAATTGAATATCCCAAGTAATATTAAAAAAGAAAGGATTTATTCACACATTAAGGTGGTTATTAAGCCTTATATTTAAAAAACCATGAGAAGTAGCAAGTGTTTGAGGATGACAATCAGATTATCAAGTTCTTGAAAGAAAAGGATGAGTTCTTATTTAGGAATCAATCAAAGTACTTGTAGCAGTATGGTGATCAGATTGTGTAAATGAAAATGAATAATTTTCCCAAAGGATTGGTCACAATTGAGAACATATTCATTGGTGATGATGAGTTGAGGAAAGAGAAATCATCCTTGTCAAATAAATAATAACACCATGATAATATGGAAATTACAACTAGTAAGAACTTGAAGTTGGGTAAGGTATGCACTCCTTCACAAAAGGAATATTTTATTGAATTATGTACAAGTTTTTATGATGTGTTTTCATTGAAATATAGTGACATCAAAGGATTTTACCCAAGTCTATCTCAACACACCATTGAGTTAGAGGTTGAAACTAAACTAGTGAGACAAAGCCATTTACCTATCAATCCAAAACTTAAGATTTTGATGAGAGTTGAACTTCATAAGATCATAGAGTAAAATATTATATTCCCAATCAAGCACTCAACTTGGATGAAAAACCTTATTCTATTATAGAATAATGGTGAGATTAGACTATGTGTGGACTTTTGGGATTTGAACAAGGCTTCCTTTAAAAATCACTATCTATTTCCATCCATAGAACAAATTTTATAACTAGTTTCAGGTTCAGAGAGGTTTTATTTGTTGTATGGATATAGTGGCTACAATACAATATTGGTTATGGAAGAGTACCAATTCAATATATCCTTCACTATCAAGTGGGGGACCTTTGCATATAGAAAGATTCCCTTCAATTTATCTAATGTTTGATCAATCTTTCAAAGGGCCATAGATATGGCATTCCAAGGTCTTCTTAATGGGTTTATACTTGTATATTTGGATGACATAATCATTTTTTCAAAGATTTCAAGTGAGCACATGGTCCACCTAAAATAAGTGATTTAAACATGTAGGTAATTTAAGGTGTCTCTCAATCCCAAAAAGTGTGTCTTCTCAATTCATGAAGGTAAACTTCTTGGGCATGTGGTTTCAAAGTATGGTTTAAGTATAGATCCTAAAATAATAGGTTTAATTCTTGATATTTCCTTGCCTAAGCATAAAAAGGCATTGCAAAGCTTCTTAGGGAAAATTAATTTCATAAGAAGATACATTTCAAAATTTTCCACTTTAACTAAGTCACTTAAAGCCATGCTAAAGAAGTATAAAATTTTTAGCTAGTATAATGAATGAATAAAGAGTTTTGAAGAGATAAAGAGAGCCATATCTAGTTCTCTTACACTAATAATGGATTTAATCTTATACATTTATGCTAACATGATCACCATTTTGGGTATTCTTATAAAATAGAATCGTGAAGCCTTGGAGAAGCCAATAGCCTTCTTCAATAAAGGATTGGAGGAGTATGAAAAAAGGTATTTTTTTATTGAAAAACATGTACTTTCAATTATCAGTTCTCTCAATAAGTTTAGATACTTGTTATCTAATAACAAGATACACATAATGATTGCCCATCCAAGTATCAGGGAGTTGCTCTTGAACAAAGATATAAATGATAAGAGAGTTGGTTGGATAATGAAGGTAATGGAGTATGATATGTAAATTAAAGTCACAAAGCTGATTAGAGGTAAATGACTTTGTGAGAACTTATCCAAAGAATTGTAAGAGGATAAGTCATTTTAGTGTCAAATGATGAAGAAATTATAGCTGATCATACCTCATATTCTAGTTAGTTTCATAACTTGGTAAGATATCTCCAAGATGGTCTTTATCCTTATCATTTAATTACTTTAAAAAGATATTTCAAATTGTAATCCATTCCATTTATTCTTGTTGATGGTGTTATTTTCAAGAAAGATATGAATGGAATGTTATTAAGGTGCATAGAGTGAGGCCAAACATAAAGGTCACTTGAAGAGTTCCGTGATGGACATGGTGGAGGAAATTTATCAACAAAGACTACAACCCTTAAGATCATGAGAGGTGGGTAATATTGGCCAAGTAGATTTGGTGATTGTCATACATGGGTTAGGAAATACAAATAGTGTGTTATGTTTGTAGGGGAAGTGAAACTTGTAGCCTTACCTCTCTAACTAATTATAGTGGACCAACCTTTTTTCCAATGGGAATTGGACTTTATTGGCCTCATAAATCCTCCTTCAAGCTCAAAGTCATAAGTGGATCCTTACTGCTATGGATTACTTCATAAGATGGATAGAGGTAGTATCATTGAAAAAATCAAATGAATCCAATGTATTATATTTTTATTAATGTTTGTTTACTAGATTTAGAGTTCCTTCAACCCATCATTTCTGACAATGCCATGGCATTTTGGTAACTAGGATCAACCAATGGGTTGTTCAACATGGTGTATATCTCATCACTTCACAAAACACAAGGTAATGGCCTTGCTGAGTCCAAAAATAAGAACCTGATGAAGATCATAAGGAGGAATATTGAAGATAATTAGAGGTCATGGAATTTGAATTTAAATTCAGCTTTATGGTTTGATAGGATCACATACAAAATATCAATAGCCAACTCTCTATACAAGTCGGTTTATGATAATAAAACAAGGTTACCCATTTATTTTGAGTTTCCTACTTTATAAATAATGCATAAAATTGAGTTTTTGGAGAATTAACCCATGGATATTAGATATGAAAAGCTTATGGAGTTGGAAGAAATTAGAAATCAATCCATGCTAGTCATGAAAATCCACCAAGCACAAGTGAAGAGATCCTTTGAACAAGGAACTTCTTCATAGAGTTTCAAAGAAGGAGATTTGGTCCTCAAGTGGGATGATGATAGAGATAAAATAGGAAGGAATAAAATGTTTGACTCCATTTGGAGTGGCCCATACACAATCTCCAACTACAAATCCCACAATGCCTTCCAACTTTCAAAGATGGATGGTGAGGAGCTTCTAATCCTAGTTAATGTGATACATATGAAAAACTTATATTGATAGATAAATTAATTATACGTAGTTATTTAGTTTATTTTCATCCAAGTTATATCCTAGCACAATAGTTTTTTTATGTTTTTGTCTTAAATAAGTGCTTTATTTGCACATTTGCTTTGTTAGTTAGTTTCCCATGTTTTGTGTGTTTCCTTTCTTGTTTTGGAGGAGGAAGTGTTCTTATTTCAGGTAAAAAGTGTATTTGAAGTCATGAATCAGATTAATAAATATTTTATGAGTCCAAAAATCATGTAAATGGTCTGTTTCTAAAGTATAATATGCATGCTTTTCAGTTGAGTTACCAAAATGTTGACAATTTTGACTTCACATGCTAAATTGTCATACCTATCATTCAAAACCTTGCATATCATGCCAATTTTTAATTTGGGTCAGTATTTTAGTCTTTAAAATTACTTAAAGTGATCATTATAAACCAAACTTATTAGGTTTTAAGGTTGATTAAGTGAATTAAGGTATTGTCCTTCATTTGTCTTGTGCGTGTTTAGTCATTTCTTGGCCTTTCTAACATGTTTTTAGCGGTGAGAAGATTATAAATTGTTTTCATGAGTGTTATATTATTTTTCAATGTAATTACATGCCTAACATATTGATAATTAGGTTTATCACATTCTGTATCAACTTCATGACTCATTATTATGTAATTCTGACCATTTTATGCCATTTAGAGAAGGTTTTATAAGGTTTTGATGGTATATGATCAAGATGAAGATTAATTAGATATTTATTAACCTTATAAAACATTTTAAAGACTCATTAATACATTTTAAAATATTTAAATTAGATATCCTTAGTGAACTTGGCCTTTTCAGTGCAAAAATAGGCCTTTTTGAGGCATTCAT